>JAWCTZ010000025.1:102748-122748 GCA_036850595.1 Rhyacichthys aspro | reverse complement strand
CAACTCCCGTGCCCGAATTCTACTGTCCACAAACTTACGGGGTTTTTTTTCGGCTGAAAAATAAGTTTCTCTGATTTTCTCAATAATCTGCATCCTGTGATAAGTTCTTGAGACTAAGACAGGAGCGCAGGTTTGGTGGTCCCAGACCCTTCCAGGGCTGAGCAACACAGAGCCTACTTCCCATCGATTCCATTGTACCAAATAGTGGGTTTGTGGACGGTGGAATTTTGGGACGGGACTTGTTGCTATGGATTTAGGGGGACCTGCTGAGTGCAGTGATATACTTTTTATCACCATAGGATCTTGATTTAATATGTCCAGAGTTATCACATGAGTAGTGGGAAATTATTTTTTTTGTTTTGAAGGTTTTTATTGATTCAAAACAGAAAGAAAAAAGTCTCCCTTCTAATGTATTTTTATACATTATTACACATAATAACATGTCATTTATTATCAACTCTGAAAAAAGTAGAGTCATCCTGGCTTGAATCCTGTACCTCACAGTTGAGAGGCAACAACCTTAACCAATGAGCCACTGGGAGGCTATGGCACAAAGTTTTTGTCCAATCCCAGTACTTTCAGGCTAAGGGGGTATATATTTGAGGTCATTCTCCAGTGGAACTCAGTGCATCTCCAGCACTGGACTACTGAGGTCTATTCCTTCATCAGAGCAACTTTGGAGACGCAACAGGACGCTGCACTACTACATACAGGTACCTTGTTGGCTTTATTAATAATAGCTTAACTGAATTGTGTTTTTTTTAAAGTTATATCTCTTTTTTAAAGAGATTGCGTCTCTTTATTTTGACTTTGGTGACTGTATTTTGTGTTTTTACAATGAATAGTGAATTTAAAATAATAGGAATTCTGATTCTGATGTGTGATTTTCCTTTACAACTCTAATGTGTTATTTATTTCCCTGTACACTAAATAATCAACAAGTACACGCCTTTATTAAGAGTTTGCTGTTGATTTGCTTTTTAGAATTGAGGTATGTCCCTTATGCCACAGTAATGAAAGCCACCTCAGACAAAGCCACGAGGTGCGTAAAAGTGGAGCGCAAGCTTCTCCTCACCATGGCCTCCTGTTAAGCTTTTTCCTTTGTTTTCCCTTTAAATGTTTCACAAGTTTTTTTGGAAACATTCCAGAACTGTTGTTTGGGGTCTTTGGGATAAGGGGATAACAAACAAAGTCCCTAACTATACTACAAATAAACATTATTTACAATATGTACAAAAATGTTGTGTCATGGTTGTGGAGATTATAGTGGCTGACTTTGCTCCTTGTTCTGCTTTTCCCTGTCTGTCCCCTGGATGTACAGGTAGTGGGGGAAGTCAATAGAGAAGTTGAAACTTCTGCGGATGGGCTGAGGTGTGAAACTGATGGTCCTTCTGGAGAACAGGGGGTGGGTGCAGTGGAGGTGGGCTCTGAAGATGGCTGTACAGTTGGAAGTATTATAAAGGAGCTGGAACACCGTCCTCTTGCTCCCCACTGTAAAATAAAAAACAAGTATACACCAAGTTTATTGTTGATTTGCTTTTTAGAATGGCTTCAAAGGAATGTCCCCTGTGCCACAAAGGCTACAGTCAGCTGAGCCAGCACCTGAGAGTCAGCCACAAGGTGATAAACAAAGACGAGCGTAAGCAACTCCTATCCATGTCTTCCGGGAGGGTCAGCATTCGAAAGGGCGTCTGTCCTCTGCTCGGCTGTGGCAAGTCCACCACTAGGATGGACTGCCATGTAAAAGAGCATACGGAGCTGAAGGCCAAAGCTTGGCGATCATCTCCAGCCTTAAGAAGCAGAAGGCCACCAGGAGCCTCGCTGAGCCAGCAACCCTGTCGTGCCCATGGTCTCCACCCTGGACACGCTGCCTTCCGTGGTGGAAGCCAGCCCGCCCAGCCTGTCCAGCCCGTCACTCGCTGGTCCTTCGCCCGCTGGCCCTTCACCTGCCTCCAGACCTCCGCGCGCTGGAGAGGACCAGGAGGACAGGGAGTCCGCTCGGGTAAGTCCATCTTATTGTGGGTCCATTTAAATCTTTGTGTGATAAATAACCATGTTTGCTTACTCTTTGCCTTTTTCATTCTTTGCAGGAGGAATCTTGGGACCCACAGTCACATAAAACTTATAGAAGCACACATACATACAAGTTTGTGCCTATGTTCTTCCACAATACGACTTAAAGCAGGAGACCCAAGATGCTCGCTCCTGCCGCAGCTTTCGTATTATTGTTGTTTTTAGAGAAAAATGTAATATATGCTCTTTGATGATAAGTGTACACTTATGTAAATAAAAAAACTATTTGAAAAGTTCTTGTGATATTGGGTGATTGTGTTCATTGTGTTTTGTTTGTTTGTTTTTTTCTATACATAAAGCCCATAAAAAATGTTGAAAGTTTTATAGATGTGTCCAGTTGAGTGTGCTACTACAGATAAAGTGTTTTCATCAACAAAAAATTATATGAAATGTGAAAATTGACATCTATATGGAAAAAACGGACATTCAGTGGATGGATTTACATTATGAGATCTAATAATAAATATTTTGTTATCCACTCAAAAGGGCAGGGTCTGCTACCAGAGTCAAACCATGTACCTTTGTGCTGAGCGGCGACAGTGTTTTACGACAGTGTAAATTATTGTCAACTCAGAGGCAACAGCCTTAACCAATGCTCCACCAGGCTATAGCAGAAAGTTCTTTTCCAATCACAGTAGTTTCCACAGTAGTTTCAGTAGTTTCAGGCTCCCTCTGAGGGATATATATTTGAGGTTGTTTTCCAGTGGAACTCTACACAGGGCTGGATCACTTGGACCACTGAGACCACCACAGAGAGCTTCCTTGGAGCAGATTTGGAGACGCCGCTCACTGCTGCATACAGGTACCTTGTTGGCTTTTTTAATAATAGAGAGTGATAGTTCTTATGTTCTTATGAGATTGCGTCTCTTTGTTTCCTTTTATTATTTTAAAATGCCTATTTTACTTTGGTGACTGTATTTTGATATATTCATTTTTTTTTTTTAGAGAATTTTTTGGAGGAATGTCCATTGGGTGGAAATCCGCAAGGGCGTCTGTCCACTGCCAGGATTTACCTGCCACTTCATCTTCCACACGTAGCTGAAAAAAAAAAATCTGTTTGAAAAGTTGTTGGTATCTTGATGATGAATAAAGATGAATAAAGAAGATAAAAGTTTAAATATGAATGTGCTTACTACAGTTAAAGTGTTTTCATCAACAAAAAAATATATAAAAAGTGAAATTGAGACCTAATTTAAGGTTTTTATTGACTGAAAACAGAAAAAACTGCCACCATTTCAATGTATTCAAAGTATTAGATGTAATAATACATAAATTACTATAAACTTTTTATATACTATAAAAAGTTAGGTCTACCTGAGTTTGAACCCTGGACCTTGTAGATGGAGGGCAACAGTTTTAACCACTGGATGTTGAATTGTTTAGTTTTTGTTTTGACAGCCCTAAGCAATCTTCAGCTAAATCCCTCCCACTGAACAGAATGTACAGAATGTACATCTAAGTCTTGTTCCAGTAAAACTCTGTTAACAAAGTTCTTTGACTTTATGAGTACAGTAATGTAGTTTTTATCACCAGGACCTCAATTTAATAGGTCCAAAGGTCAACAGTCATATAGTGGGGAATTGGAAAATTAGTGGGTTTGTGGGATCGGGGCAAAACGACCTTTAATGAGGTATTGAACACATAGTGGGTTCGTGGGATCTGGCCAAAAAAAGCTTTAATGGGGAATTGGACACATAGTGAGTTCATGGGATCGGGCCAAACAGATTTTTAATGGAGAATTGGAAAACTATAATGGGTTCGTGGGATCAAGCCAAACAGACCATTAATGGGGAATTGGACACATTGTGGGTTCATGGTATCTTGTCTTTGCTTACCATTGCTCAGCAGTCATATAATAGAGAACTGGACACATAGTGGGTTCATGGTATCTTGTCTTTGCTTACCAATGCTCAGCAGTCATATAATGGGGAATTGGACACTATAGTGGGTTCATGGGATCTGGCCAAACAAAGCTTTAATGGGGAATTGGACACATAGTGGGTTTGTGGGATCTTGTCTTTACTTACCAATGGTCAGCAGTCATATAATGGGGACTTTAACTCTATAGTGGGTTCGTGGAATCGGGCCAAACAGACGTTTAATGGGGAATTGGGGGAATTGGACACTATAGTGGCTTTGTGGGATCAGACGTAATAGACTTTAATGGGGAATTGGACACATAGTGGGTTTTTGGACAATTGTATTTTTCGTTTGAAAAGTCACCATTCATTTAGTGGTGAATTGGACACTATAGTGGCTTTGTGGGATCAGACGTAATAGACTTTAATGGGGAATTGGACACATAGTGGGTTTTTGGACTCTTGTATTTTTCGTTTGAATAGTCACCATTCATTTAGTGGTGAATTGGACACTATAGTGGCTTTGTGGGATCAGACGTAATAGACTTTAATAGGGAATTGGACACATAGTGGGTTTTTGGACACTTGTATTTTTCGTTTGAATAGTCACCAATCATTTAGTGGTGAATTGGACACTATAGTGGCTTTGTGGGATCAGACGCAAAACACTATAATGGGGAATTGGACACATAGTGGTTTTTTGGACACTTGTATTTTTCGTTTGAAAAGTCACCATTCATTTAGTGGTGAATTGGACACTATAGTGGCTTTGTGGGATCAGACGTGATAGACTTTAATGGGGAATTGGACACATAGTAGGTTTTTGGACTCTTGTATTTTTCGTTTGAATAGTCACCATTCATTTAGTGGTGAATTGGACACTATAGTGGCTTTGTGGGATCAGACGTAATAGACTTTAATGGGGATTTGGACACATAGTGGGTTTTTGGACACTTGTATTTTTCTTTTGAAAAGTCACCATTCATTTAGTGGTGAATTGGACACTATAGTGGCTTTGTGGGATCATGTGTAATAGACTTTAATGGGGAATTGGACACATAGTGGCTTTTTGTACTCTTGTATTTTTCGTTTGAAAAGTCACCATTTATTTAGTGGTGAATTGGACACTCTAGTGGCTTTGTGGGATCAGACGTAATAGACTTTAATGGGGAATTGGACACATAGTGGGTTTTTGGACACTTGTATTTTTCGTTTGAATAGTCACCAATCATTTAGTGGTGAATTGGACACTATAGTGGCTTTGTGGGATCAGACGCAAAACACTATAATAGGGAATTGGACACATAGTGGTTTTTTGGACACTTGTATTTTTCGTTTGAAAAGTCACCATTCATTTAGTGGTGAATTGGACACTATAGTGGCTTTGTGGGATCAGACGTAATAGACTTTAATGGGGAATTGGACACATAGTGGGTTTTTGGACACTTGTATTTTTCGTTTGAATAGTCACCAATCATTTAGTGGTGAATTGGACACTATAGTGGCTTTGTGGGATCAGACGCAAAACACTATAATGGGGAATTGGACACATAGTGGTTTTTTGGACACTTGTATTTTTCGTTTGAAAAGTCACCATTCATTTAGTGGTGAATTGGACACTATAGTGGCTTTGTGGGATCAGACGTAATAGACTTTAATGGGGAATTGGACACATAGTGGGTTTTTGGACTCTTGTATTTTTCGTTTGAATAGTCACCATTCATTTAGTGGTGAATTGGACACTATAGTGGCTTTGTGGGATCAGACGTAATAGACTTTAATGGGGAATTGGACACATAGTGGGTTTTTGGACACTTGTATTTTTCGTTTGAAAAGTCACCATTCATTTAGTGGTGAATTGGACACTATAGTGGCTTTGTGGGATCAGACGTAATAGACTTTAATGGGGAATTGGACACATAGTGGGTTTTTGGACTCTTGTATTTTTCGTTTGAATAGTCACCAGTCATTTAGTGGTGAATTGGACACTATAGTGGCTTTGTGGGATCAGACGTAATAGACTTTAATGGGGAATTGGACACATAGTGGGTTTTTGGACTCTTGTATTTTTCGTTTGAATAGTCACCAGTCATTTAGTGGTGAATTGGACACTATAGTGGCTTTGTGGGATCAGACGTGATAGACTTTAATGGGGAATTGGACACATAGTAGGTTTTTGGACGGTCGAATTTGTGCACAGGACTTGGTGCTACGGTCTCACGGGGGTCTGCTGATGGTCAGCGGTGGTCAAGGACTCATTATCCCAAAATAGTGGGGAATTGGACAAATAGTGGGGAAGTGGGATGTGGGCGGGGCTTGGGAGTGGTCAGCAAGGGTCAGCGGTGGTCAACGGCTCATTATCCCAAAATAGTGGGGAATTGGAGAAATAGTGGGGAAGTGGGATGGGGGCGGGGCTTGGGAGTGGTCAATAAGGGTCAGCGGTGGTCAACGGCTCATTATCCCAAAATAGTGGGGAATTGGACAAATAGTGGGGAAGTGGGATGGGGGCGGGGCTTGGGAGTGGTCAGCAAGGGTCAGCGGTGGTCAACAGCTCATTATCCCAAAATAGTGGGGAATTGGACAAATAGTGGGGAAGTGGGATGGAAGCAGGGCTTGGGAGGGGTGAGCAAGGGTCAGCGGTGGTCAACGGTTCATTACCCCAAAATAGTGGTGAATTGGACAAATAGTGGGTAAGTGGGATGGGGAGGGGTCCTCGGTGGTCTACAGCCTGATATCCCAAAATAATGGGGAATTGGACAAATAGTAGGTAAGCGGGATCAAAAAGCGTCCACCCCCTTAAACGTGAATGGGGCCGACGCCCATTCAAATAAACCCAGAGTGGGACGCACCTGATGCCACCCTGTGAACCTTCAAAGTACTGCATTTAAAGGCCTTAAACTTTGGGGGCCCCCCGAGGGGCCCCGGTGGGGTCCGGCCCTCCAAAAGTTCCCACGTGACCCGGGGGCCAGGGGGGCTCGATCCGTCACCTCAGCCGACCCGTGAAAAATTTTGGGGGTCTGGCGCGCAGCGTCCGGGAGGCCTGTACGAAAGGGGACCCCTGTATTACCGTTTGGACGCGTTTCAAATTTTTGAACTTTCTAGAGGAAAATCTGGAACATTTTGAAAACCCATTTGTTGACTTTAATGCAGAAACTAAAAGAATGAAATGC
Source organism: Rhyacichthys aspro (assembly GCA_036850595.1). NCBI lineage: Eukaryota > Metazoa > Chordata > Actinopteri > Gobiiformes > Rhyacichthyidae > Rhyacichthys > Rhyacichthys aspro. The sequence goes on along the minus strand of JAWCTZ010000025.1, from coordinate 115,646 downwards.
AAAGTGGGGAGTTGTTAGCCTGGCCAGCCAGACCGACTTTCTCATTGTATTACATACAGAGAAAGTTAGTCTGGGATCGATGGATTTAAACAGGATTTCAAGGCAGGACCATGGGCAGAACTAACGCTCGCTGAGTGAACCAATCAGAGAAGCCACGGATGTGACGTAAGGAAAGCGAAACTTATTCTAGTTGTCAACAAACCACAGCGTACACCAGCGTGGCTAGAGAGAGAAGATGCTTCGGTGACGGTGAATGACTTCTGTTGTTTTTGTCAGAAAAATCTGAGGACACGGGGTGTAATATCGAGTTTAGTGCTTATTTCGATCGTTGTAAGCTGCCGAAACCTGCTACTGTTTTCTCGCGCTCAATATGACGCGAAACAAAATCCCGCCTCCCTCGCTACGATTGGTCGGAAAGAAAGCGCCGGAGCAGAAATCGGAGGCAGATTGTGCGATTCCAGACTAACTTTCTCTGTATGTAATACAATGAGAAAGTCGGTCTGGCTGGCCAGGCTAGGGAGTTGTAGAGCCGCTAGAAATTATGCTTGATATTCACTATGACTTGAGGCGTGATAAAGGCACAGGTACTTACAGTCAAGTCCCAGTCAAAGACACTTTTGTTTACATTCCTATTTTGGAGACTATAAAATTTATGTGTCACAATTCAGAAATTTGTAAACTACTTGCACAAACTGTACCAGATAACAACAAATATGAAGACTTTAGATATGGCAGTTATTTTAAAACTCATCCATTGTTGTCAAAACAAAAAAATGCTTTGCAAATTCAGATTTACTACGATGACTTTGAAACTGCTAACCCCCTGAACATATCTCAAAGTCTGATCTGTTCTCTAGAATCTATGCTTTTGACTATGGGTACCTGGAGCGCAAAAATCGCCCTACGAGGATTACCTTGGAAAGTAATGGTAACAACATAGGGCTTAATTCCATTCAAACGCTCTGTCTTGTAAGTAACATTCTATTGCTGTTTGGTGACATTGTGCCTAAAGATGATGAACATTGGACTTTAATGCTGCTTTTACTACAGATAATAAACTATGTATTTTCTCCGTCACTTACAGTAGGCATGACTGTGCATTTAAAAGATTTGATCATGGAACATCATGCTCTGTTTAAACAGTTGTATCCAGACAAAAACCTTATACCGAAGCATCACTTTATGCTTCACTACCCGGCTTGTATACGAAAAATAGGACCGCTCATACATGTTTGGAGCATGAGGTGAGAAGCAAAACACAAGGTTTTCAAAAACACTATCAAAAACTTCAGAACATCACAAAATCTCTTGCAAAAAAACACCAGATTTTGATAGCAGGTCACTGGGAAAATGTACCCTTTAACTTCATTGAATATGGGCCCCTTAAATCCTTTAGTCTGGACAAAGAGGATAATGCTGCTGAAGTGCTACATGCTGTAGATCCCAAAGAAATTTTTCTATAAACTGGGTAAAAATGAGTGGAACAGAGTACAGATCAGGACTGGTTATTTGCAGTGAGATTAATGATGAAATGCCTGTGTTTTGCCAAATAACAAAGATACTTGTTGTTAAAAGTGACATCTACTTCATTGTCAACAAGCTTATGGTTGATCATTTCAGTAAACATTTTCATGCCTATGTAGTAATTGAGAGTAACGAGAAAAACCTTGTTAAAGCAGACAGTCTTGTTATTTACAGGCCTTTTGATTTGCAAACAGCCTATGGTGAAGATGAGCTTTTTATTGTACCCTTGTTTTACTTGTAACATGTTGGAGCAAAAATGTTGAATAAAGTTAGTACTTGTAAATTTTTTTCTGGTTGTGTTTGTAATGCATAGTAAAGTACACTAAATGAATTTTAATTTAACACTAACAAAAGTGCTAATTTAACACAATTTAGGAGTTATAAAACAACACTAGGATTGTGAGAATTCAACACCACATCAGAGGATAAAATACACTTTTCAAGAGTTGAATAATAGCACCCAGAAGGTGATTTTATAACACTGACTCGGAGAAGGAAATTCACTTTAGAGTGTAATGTAATTAACACTCTGTGAGTTAAGAATTCAACACCCTATAAGAGTTAAATTTTTTACACTTTTGAAAGTGTTAATTTAACACAAAATCCATGACAATTATATACACACCAAAAAAGTGTTAAATTTAACTCCCTGCAAGTTAAATTAACACTGTGTATAGTTTAAATATATATATATATATATATATATATATATATATATATATATATATATATATATATATATATATATCACGCTCATCTACAGCATGATCTACCTAATAAACAAAAATATGTACCTCTTTCCTAGTGGGATTTAGTTGCAACAAAATCTGATTAACTAACCAGTACCTTATACGTCTGGGTGATTGTGACCCTGTGCACCAGTAAATGAGCAAGTGCAATATAAACAGACAATTCAACAACAAAAAATTATCATTAATTTTACTTTTACTTCCAAAACAACAAAACAAAAAGATTTAGCAGATATTTCTCTTTGGGATCCACTGTAATGGCCATGTCTTCCCACTGCAATGACAGAAAAGACACAATGAGACACAGCAATATAATCAACATTATTAACTGCATTCAATACAGAGATGAGATACAAAAATGAAATACACATTTTCTGGTGAATGCTAGTTCAGTGTAAATGCAGCTTAAGGGCAAATTCTACCTGGAAACTCATTCCTGCATATTTCCCGCTTTCCCCAGTCACACTACTGCCTCAGCCAATCCCAATGAAGCTGGCTATCTAAAAACTACCAAATCAGCATGTTCTCTGGCTTCATCTTCACTGATCCTGACACGATCAGGAGAAGGGCCCCCTGGTGCTGCACTGCGGTAGCAATTCAAATACATAGTATTTGAATTATAGAAGTACAGCTTTCTTGAATTTTTTCGTACCAATTTGAACAGGGCTCCCACTCCACAAGTTCCATTTCTTTACCCTTAAAAAATAAAACAACATTTGATTCATATACAAAAAAACATATAAAATAAGTAATATATAAGTAATTAACAGTATTATTATTGTTAAGCTCCATTTACTCTATCTTTAATCTAATCTAATCAAATCCTTGGTTAATAATTAATAAAATACTTGTGTCCAAAAACACAAACCTTTTGTCTCTTTCTTTTTACAACTCTTCTTATAGGATAATAGTCTCCATTACTGATGCAGTGACTGCAATCTAAAAAAACCCCCAAAAAAACAAAACAAACAAATAAACAAGTTAGACACAGAGATATTAGGCTAACAGAAAATTCAAACATTTCACTCAAAATACTTTTTTCAAATTCTATTTTTTTTAGCCTTTATATTTTTATTATCTGTTATTTGAAATGAAATGGTACAACCTAGGACAAAAGCTTTAAATGTTTCAGAATGTTTGCTTTTGCAATGAGGGCTTCACATTCACTCCCAGGACGGACAGGCTATAGGCTATAGGCTATATGTGTCCAGGACTGATGGATGTTGTCCTTATGCTAAGCGAGTTCATGTGTGTGTACGGATGCAGCGAGAATACTTTTTTTTGTATTCTCAACGAAGAATTAGCATGCAAAAGTTAAGAAACACGACATGTACCTGCGAGAACAGAAAAATATTTTTTTCTAAACATTTAGAGTAGACCATGCATCAGAAACCATGGGCATGTGGGCCACTGTTGGCACTCTTAAGCATCACCAGTGGAACATGCTATAGTCAAAGAATAATCATGTCTGCTGGATCTGTGCTCATTGATGTCTCAACATCCCCTGCAGAAGTCTTGTGACACTATAGCATGTCCTTGTGATGTGTTGAACTATATTGGGTAATGTAAACCTTACTACTAATCGAAACCTCACAGATGGCTTTTGTCATTGACCCATAATAACCTCAAACATCTTTTTGGATATTAATAAGCTATTTTAGGAAGTGTACATCTTGACAAGACACCAGCGCTAACCTGTCTTCAATTGGCTTAGCATAACCTCCTATTAGACAACCCAGTCTCAGCATTAACTAGGCATGGAGGATTTCTTGACATCGTCTATATTTTTTAAGTCTACAAATTTAATGGCCTAAATCCAAAAAAATTACTTCTAAATCAAAGCTCAAAACCAATTTTAATTAATTAATTGATTTAACTTTGTAACATAAAAGTCTCCAAGTTGGAATGTTAGGATTATATAAGAAGTTATCTCTTCCCAGATATGGACCAGGACATGAAAACCATTGCTGTTTTTGAGATTATCTTACTGGTGCACCCATGGTAAATGGTAAATGGTAAATGGCATGCATTTATATAGCGCTTTTCATGCCCTACTCGGGCACCCAAAGCGCTTTACATCATGCTTCCATTCACCCCATTCACACACATTCACACCACCTGGGGCAGGTGGAGCGGCGGGCTGCCATACACCAGGCACTCAAGCCTTCTCCAACCACCACCAAACTCACCTCTACAATCACTCACATTCATACACCAGTGCTGTGGCACTGGAGGCAAGGCGGGTGAAGTGTCTTGCCCAAGGACACAACGACAGTATGAACAGGAGGGAGCGGGAATCGAACCGCCAACCGGTTATTGGACAACCTGCTCTACCAACTGAGCCACTGCGCCCGGTAAATGGTAAATTTCATTAACACCAAAGAGGCTGAAACTGATGAACCACAACTATTGCTACTTTACTGACAAAATCAGTATCCAAGAAGTTTAACAGACTTGACGCTATTCAACCTGGATTTGAACATTGTCAGAGTTGAGGCCTGTCTCACATCTTCAGGAAGACTGTTCCAGATTTTAGCTGCATAAAAGTGGAATGCAGCCTCACCATGTTTAGTCCTGACTCTGGGAACCAGCAGGAGGCTACTCCCTGAGCTTCTCAGAGCCCGAGGTGGTTCATAAGGCTCTAGCAAGTCACAGATGTATTTTGGTGTGAGACCATGAAGAGACTTATACACGAGCAGAGCTGTTTTAAAGTCGATTCTCTGAGCGACAGGAAGCTAGTGTAGAGACCTGAGCACTGGACTAGTATGGTCATATTTCCTGGTTCTGGTCAGGACACGAGCAGCAGCGTTCTGGATGTACTGCAGCTGTTTTACAGCTCGTTTAGGGAGGCCAGTGAGGAGGCCATTACAGTAGTCTAACCCTCTGGAGACAAACGCATGGATGAGCCTGTCTATGTCTGGTTTAGACACTATACTTTTGATCTTGGCAATGTTCTTGAGATGGTAGAAAGCTGCTGATGTTATCAATTTCATGTGGCTGTTAAAGTTCAGGTCTGAGTCCATTATTACCACCAGATTTCACTGAGCCGTTTATCTTCGACCCAGAGTCTGACTCTGAGTTCGAAGAACATGAGCAAACACAAAAACCTCGAAGGCTTCTACAAGACGTTTCTGCTTGGTAAATGAGAAACTATTTATTGTGTATGTTTCTATGGTGTAGTCTGTAGCATAGCGCGTGTTAACTGCTTCTGTTTATAGGTGCACATGTGGAAATGGCCGTACAGTGCCTACTGAAGTTGAGAATGTATGCTGCCTGGAGACTCCTAAGCTAGCTGTTGTGCAGTGTATTGAAAGTAAAGTAAAAGTATTGACGGTAAGTAAGCTAACACAGTAGCAGCAATGCTTCTTTGTGCGTCTGAGCTGCAGAGCACGGCACTTGTTGACAGTGCAGGAGAGAGGGGCTGGAGGAGTGTGGAGGAGCACTTCCTGGAGAGGAGTGGTTTACTTCACATATTGACGTCATTGCGTGAAACAGCTCGTTGAAAGGACTGTAGCTCAAGGGGAAAGGCCTCATCTGCCACAAAGACATGGGGCTGGGGTCCTCTGTGGTCTGCTCTTGGAAGAGGACGGTCTGGCGGGAGATGGAGTTGGCCACCACAAAGCGGCTGACCAAAGGCTGAGTTGGCCAGAGTGCCACCGTCACTCGTCCGTCCATATCCCTCCACATCAATCACCCTGAAGCAATACTTTGCATCCACAACAGCAAGGAGCACTAAAGAAAAAGTTCCCTTGACGCAAATGAAGCAAATTTCATGCGTGAATTAAACGAGTAAAGTCAAAATGTTCAAGCGTCCAACCATAACCAAATAGCGTGATTTATTCGTGCAATTCGCGTTTGGTGTGAACACAGCATAAGAACGGTTCAGGCACTGAATCAGCATCTCTTTCAAAGCTGGTCCTGCTGAGGCCTCAGAGAGATACACTCGGCATCTCGTCACGGCCTTGACATTAGATGATGCAGTTAGCAAGATTATGAATGTACTGCACTTGTCAAACTGAGTGTTTCACCAGGAAGCGTGAAATTGTGGAAATCTATTGCAATGAAACGTTGGCAAAAGAGAAAAGGTGGCTTCAAAAAGGGGAGGTAGGAGAAAATGGTCTTTAAGTCCTTGTTAGTATAGTGGCCAGTATCTCCGCCTGTCATGTGGAAGACCAGGGTTCGAGACCGCACTGGTTGGGAGTTGTGACAGTTTTTTCTGTCAAAGTCTAGCGACCTTTGACGATCATACTACTACAGAGAAATAAATCTGGAAAGTTAATGTATTCAAAGTACGGACTTAGGCTTTTGATGATCACACTTGGTTTCTATAAGATGTGTGTAGCATTTTTGGTTATCACATTCGCCTCACACGCGAAAGGTCCCCAGTTCGAAACCGGGCAGAAACAAACATTCAGAATAGGCATACTGAGGCTTTTGTAGCCAAGATTTGAATCTCTTCAAATTCAGACACGCAAACAAGGCACTTTCACAAAAGCCTTGCCATCTTTCAAGATCACACAGCTACAAAGCAATGCCACTTCATGCCAGGCCCGCTCTTCACGCAACCTCAAAGTAATCCCCACTCCAGTTTTCTTAACTAACCAGTCACCTCCATACTGAAAACTAAATCATGTCCCAGTGGTTCAACACATCTGTCTCCTTACAGTAAAACTCTATCTAAATCTTCCTGCTGCCATTCAAAAATACAATAACAGTTTGAAAAACGAGATCTATTATTGCATTTCAAACTGTTGCTTATATCTCAAACAAATCACCATTAAAAGTCACCATCATGTGATTGTACATTGAGGCATGTTAGAGCACGACAAAGCCAGACCAGAGGATATACTTCACACTCTTCACAAAAATAATAAAGAGGATATTAATGAAGACTGTAAAAGCTGTTTGTGTGTTTAATTTGTATTAAATGCCACAAAATTTAAACATTTGGGTCTCACCTACGCACCTTTAATATGTTATGTTGCCATCAGCTTGTAAATTTGGATTATCCTCCCTGAGCCTGTAAAAATAACACATTTATATAATCAGCTTTTTTCTTTCTCCCATTTTTGGTGACTTGTTGCTTCCTTTTTCAGCAGAAATAGCCTGTTGCAGCTTCAGTTGTGAGTCCAGTACCCCCTTCCCTTGGGGGGGGGGGGGGCACCCCCCCCACCAAAAAAAAAAAAAGAAAAAAAAAAAAAAAAAAAAAAAAAAAAAAAAAAAAAAAAAAAAAAAAAAAAAAAAAAGAAGAGGCGGGGGGCGGGGGGGCCCGGGGGCCGCGGGGGCCCCCCCCGACCCCCCCCCCCCGGCCCCCCCCCCCCCCCGGGCGGGGGGGGGGGGGGAGGGGAGAGAGCCGCCACCCCCCGGGGGGGCCGCCCCGGGCTCTCCAAAATGCTAGACACTTGGGCGAAAAAAAACAAAAAAAAAAAAAAATAAAAGATTTTTTTTTTTTTTTTTTTTTGTTTTGGGGGGGGGGGCGCCCCCCCCCCCGGAGGGGGGGGGGGGGAAAAAAAAAAAATTTTTTTTTTCCCCACCCCCCCGGCCTTTTTTGGCGCCTTCGGTGGGGGGTCCCTTTAAGTGGATGTGCTCAGAAACTGCTTTGGTCAAAGGAGCAATACAATTACAATTTGTGTAGTCTGGTCCTGTGTTGTGGCTGCAGCAACTACGGTTCAAATCCGGGTCACACGAAATTATGACAAATGTGTGCATCTGCAGGGCTAGTGGCGCAATGGATAATGCGTCTGACTACAGATCAGAAGATTCTAGGTTCAACTCCTGGCTAGCTCACTAAATGTTTTGATGTTCTTCTTGTTGTTTTCACACACAACCATTAAACTCTGTGTATAGTTACCTTCACACATCCTCTGAGATCTGCACCATACAATTTCAATTTTTTTTTTCAATTTCAATTTCAATTTTATTTGTATAGCCCAGTATCACAATGACAATTGCCTCAAAGGGCTTCACAGTAAATGAACACACAAGACAGTAAATGCACAAACAGGCAGAGCAAGACAACATCCCCTGTCCTTAGACCCTCCGTCAGGGTAAGGAAAAACTCAAAAAACCCAGCCGGGAAAAAGAGAAACCTCAGGGAGAGCCACAGAAGGAGGGATCCAAAACACCAAAAGGGGGAGGGGGGGGGATGGGTTCCACCACAAAAAAATGAAAATTTAAGGGTAAGTATAAATGATTTTTAAGGAGGACCGGGTTGGTGGGAACCGAAGCAGGAATGTAACGTTAGGGGGGGGGGGGGGGGGGGGGGGGGGGGGGGGGGGGGGGACGCACCGACGGGCGGGGGGCCGGGGGGCAACCCGCCGGGGGGGAGGGGGGAAGGGGAAAACAAAAAAAACTGGAAAAAAATGAAGGGAAGGGGAAAATAATAAATAAAAGAGAATAGAAGCTCAATGTGTCCCTTCCTCATCATGTAGGCCAAGAGAAATCACAGCTAATCTATATATCCTGACCATAAGCCCTATCAAAAAAGGAGGAAAAGTCTTAAGCCTAACCTTAAATATAGAGACTGTGTCTGTCTCTTTAACATGAGCTGGAAGTTGATTCCATAAAACAGGAGCTTGGTAACTAAAGGCTCTACCTCCCATTGTACTTTTGGAAACTCTAGGAACTACTAGTAGCCCTGCATTTTGAGAACGAAGCGCTCTATTAGGACGGAACCGCACTGTGAGGTCTCTGAGATAGGACGGGGCCTTCCCACTGAGGGCCTTGTAAGTGAGGAGGAGGATTTTGAACTTAATTCTGAATTCTATTGGAAGCCAGTGAAGAGAAGCTAACACTGGAGTAATGTGCTCTCGTCTGTTTGTTCCTGTTAATATTCTAGCTGCTGCGTTTTGGACGAGCTGAAAACTTCCCAAGGAGTTATTTGGGCATCCTGCCAGCAGAGAGTTACAGTAATCTAACCTTGATGTAACAAACGCATGAATCAGTTTTTCGGCATCACTTTTAGACAAGATATTTCTAATTTTCCCTATGTTGCGCAAGTGAAAAAATGCAGTTTTACAAGCTTGGTTAATGTGTGTTTTAAACGATAAATCTTCGTCAAATATTACGCCAAGATTCCTGACAGTTGAGCTCGAAGCTACACTAACTCCATCTAAATTGACTATTTGGTTTGATAATGTGTCTCTTAGATTCCTGGGGCCTAGTATAATCAACTCCGTTTTTTCTGGGTTTAAAAGAAGGTAGTTTAACGTCATCCAGGTCCTTATGTCTTTCACGCACACTTCTAATTTGTCCATAGGATTGATCTTATCGGGTTTAATCGATAGATAAAGCTGGGTGTCGTTGGCATAAGAGTGGAAGTTAATTCCATGTTTTCTTATTATACTGGCTAACGGGAGCATATATAATGTAAAAAGTATAGGGCCTAATACAGATCCTTGTTGTACTCCATGACTAACTTCTGTGGATGCAGATGATTCCTCATTAACTCTAACAAACTGGTATCTGTCTGTTAGATATGATTTAAACCAGCTGAGAGCTGATCCTCTGATTCCAATGTCAGACTCTAACCTCTGACTGTGGTCTATCGTATCGAAGGCTGCGCTGAGATCTAAGAGAACTAGGACAGAGACCAGTCCATTATCTGAAGCCACTAACACATCATTGGTGACTTTGACTAAAGCTGTTTCTGTGCTGTGGAACGGTCTAAATCCTGACTGAAAATCTTCAAATAAGTTGTTGTCCTGCAGATTATTGCGTAGCTGTGTAGCTACAATTTTCTCGAGTATTTTTGAAATGAAAGGAAGATTAGATATAGGTCGATAGTTTTCTAAGGCGCCTGGATCGAGGGTTGGTTTTTTCAACAGAGGTTTAATCACTGCTGACTTAAAAAACTGTGGGACATAGCCTGTTTCCAAGGAAGTGTTTATTATAGTCAAAATAGTTTCAGTAATAAAAGGGAAGACCTCTTTAAAAAGTTTGGAAGGGATCGGGTCTAAGATACAGGTGGATGTTGTAGAAGACATGACGATTGAGGCTAATTCATTTAAATCTACGGCGTTGAAGCGGTCTAACATTAAAAGAGGTTAGATTGGGGAATGAGCTTTTAGGGCACTAATCTGTTCTGAGCTAAAAGTGAGGTGGATTTGGTTTATTTTATTTCTAATTGTGTTTATTTTATTATTGAAAAAATTGAGGAAGTCGTCACATCTAAGATTTGAAGGGATGCTAGGTTCTACTGAACTGTGACTGTTTGTCAGCCTGGCTACAGTGCTGAACAGAAACCTAGGGTTATTTTTGTTTTCTTCTATCAATGTAGAATAATACGTCGTTTTAGCCTTACTATTTTGTTTGGGCTTGTTTATAGGTTGATAGACTGTATTTCCAGGCCTTGAGTGACTCCTCAGAGTTGGAGTGACGCCATTGTCTTTCTAATTTACGCGTGGCTTGTTTGAGGAGACGAGTTTCTGGATTAAACCAGGGTGATTCTCTACAACTTCTGATGACCCTTGGTTTAAGCGGAGCTACACTATCCAGAGCTGTTTGCATTGAACGCATTACAGTGTTAACAAGCTGATCGGTTCCACTTGGACTGGAGCTGTGGAGGCTGGTCTCTGTATTAACTGGAGCATTCTGGCTAATATTGGCTGAATTGCTTCTTTAAACTCTGAGGCAGTTTTATCCGATAATACTCTTCCAATATGGTTTTTTGTAAGGAACGGAGTAGTCCTCGAGCGTGAACTGAAAGGTAATTAAAAATGATCCGATAGGACGGGGTTATGGGGTAGGACTTTAACTGACTGATCTCTATACCGTAGGTTAATATAAGGTCCAGGGTGTGGTTGTGCCTGTGAGTGGGTTCACTTATGTTTTGTACGAAACCGACGGAATCCAATAAGGCCATAAACGCACTGCTGAGACTATCACTGCTGTCATCAACATGAATGTTAAAACCCTACTATAACGATTTTATCCGAGTCTAACAGTGTACAGGATAAAAAATCAGAGAATTCATTTAGGAACTCGGAGTAAGGGCCAGGAGGACGGTAAATAATAATAAATGAAACAGGTTTTTGTTTTTCCAGTTAGGGTGCATAATGGACAACATAAGGCTTTCAAAAGAGCGGTAAGACTGAATTGGAGTGTGAGATTACTCCCACTCCTCCACCTCGACCTGTGCTACGAGGTGTATGGTAGTTTACATGACTGGGTGGAGTAGCTTCATTTAGACATTCGTCCTGTTTTAGCCATGTTTCTGTTAGAGACATTAGATCGATTTTATGATCTCCAATTAAATCATTAACTATTAGTGATTTAGACGAAATTGATCTGACATTTAGTAATCCACAGTTGACTACTCTGATGCGTTTCCCTACATTTAAGTTTAAGTTAGGTGTGTTATTTATTGGTATTAGGTATCTACAGGAGCTTGTGTTATATGAAAATATCTGGGCACTCGGGGACAGACACAGTCTCTATGGGGTGATGTTTCCAAGAGAAGAAACAGAGAGGCGTTTAAGACTGCGACTCTGTGTCCTAACCAGACAACTAACAGCTACAACATCACCCGACTCCACACCCACACTATGCTGTCTTACAGGGTCTCTAATCCCCTGTGACCTGCTGAGATTCCTTGTGTTAAATGCACCGGATAGCCCTGTCTATATTACTAGACAAAATGTCAGGGTAGGATGCAGGCCGTCTGCCTCAGCAGGCCTGGGCGGCCCCAGAAGGAAGGCCAGTTATCCACAAAACCAAAACCTTCTGACTACAATACCGACAGCCACTGTTCATGGAAACTAACCTGCTATACATCTCATCGTTACCCCTTACGGGGAGGGGGCCAGAGACGATTAATCGATGCCGACTCATCTTACTCCCTAGCTCAAAAGTCCTAGCTAAGCTGTCTTTAGTAATCTCTGACTGTTTCATCCTCACATTGTTGGTGCCGACATGAATAACTATCTGCTTGTATGTGGTGTTATGTGCCTGGGAGGAATCTGCCTTCCTGCGTGATGCCAGCACCCTAAGATTGGCCTCTATGTCGGATGCCCTGGCCCCGGTAGACAGCGGACAATGGCTGGCGTCTCGAGTCTAACATTGCAGGTTATGGAGTCCCCTATCACCAGAGTGCGTTGTTCATCCCCGCCGGCCGGCGCCGGCGAAGCAGGCCGGCAACCAACGCAGTCAAGCGGACTTGAAAGCGCCGAGAACCGGTTCGCAGTCGGGGCGGGTGACCGCGGACAGGGACGCACAACCGGAGGTCTCTCCCTGCCCGACCGGGACAAACCCTGCACTCTCTGCAACAGCTGCCGGAGTAGCTGAGCCAGAGCTAGAGCTAACGCTAGCAGGGCTGCTGTCAGACCTGCATCTAACTTTATCGGGGAACCCTGACACATCTAACGTAACTAAACCCTGTCTTTGCTGCTCTAACTCCTCTAACTCACAAAAGCGTCTCTCTAGTAGAGACAGCCCCTTAACAACAAACTAACAAGAAACACACTCCATCGCCATGGTAACAACACACAGGAGCTAGCTTAAATACCCTTAGGTGACCTCAGCTAATAGCTAGCCTACTAGCTAACTCAAACAATACGACGAACTGACTAAAGTCTAGCAGAAGAACAAAATATAACTGATTCTGAAGTTAAGTGGGATGTGATATG